>OZ024730.1:17458269-17495769 GCA_964016875.1 Fallopia convolvulus
GAACGTTCAATCAATGGAGGGCTCCAATTTCATCAATGGCTTATGGTTGCTTGTTCTCCTCACCAAAGCACATCACTTCTTGTCATCGTCCAACAACACACCCCTACCAATCTCCATAGATCTCCCTTCCATGTTTGGTTGATGTTCGTGTTTTTGATATAGTTTTTGGTAGGTTTTCTTAGTTTATTAGGATTAGTTTTAATAAGTTTAGGGTTAGTTTTATGTGTTTTTGGATAGTTTTGCATATTTGTGAAAAGTATGGAAGGTACTCCGTTTTGTGTATTTTTGTAGGTTGAGAAAGGAAAAGGTGCTAATTGGAGCTGAATTTGAGTGTTATGATGAAGGACGAGGAATGCAAGATGATGAAGTCGAAGTCTAAGTTTGAGAAAGAAGAAGTATTGAAGAAGCCAAACCCATGCTCGTTAACGAGGCTGTGAGGGCTCGTTAACGAGGTTACGAGATAGAGTTTTCGAGAGTCTGATTTTGCGACTTATCGATCCTGTGCGGGAATTTATTCCGTGTCGGTAGAGTGTTTTTAATGAATTTTAGGGTTATTATATTATGTATTCTAGGTCTTGTTATCTTTCTAGATTTTATTTCTATCATTTCAGGGTTATTATATTATGTATTTTAGGTCTTGTTATGTATTTTAGGTCTTGTAATCACGAGTTTCGATTTTGTGTTTTGTGTTTTTCGATTTCTTCTGGATTCTGTAAGACAATATTTTTTATTAATTTGAATTTTTGTTTTGATTTCAATGTTTTCTTTTGTTGAATTTATTTGTTTCTTAGTTATGAGTAGTGAGTAGTTTTCTTTTCTAGGGTCGGGGTTTAAACCCGGCATAGTTGTGCATGGTTTGATGAGTAACATGATGTGTTGAAAGCCTTCTATCTATTTTTGAGATTTTTTATTGTGTTTATACCTAGATGAAAGTCAAGGTAATTTGAGTTTTTGACTTGATTGAGAGAGGAAGTTATAAACTTGAAGGTTGATATTGTTTGAATGTGAAAGTTTCAAGCTTTAGATCCAAAACAAGCAATAGAGTGAATTAGTTTATGAAAGTAGATTAATTTACTTGCTAGTCAATGAAAGTTGATGCATCTATCTATTTAAAGGCATGATATTTATCTTCTTACGAGCTTATCTACATGACTTTGTCGTGGTAACCCTTGTCCTATATCTTTGTTTTATTTGAATTTTCCTAGGTTTTATTCGTTATTGAGTTCATAGCCTTAGTACCAAACCTGTTTAGTTCGTTATTTTGAGTCATTTGTTTGCGGTGGTTCGTTAACGAACCTGACAACGTCGTTAACGAGGCTGCTAGTGAGTGTTTGCTAGTTTTTGTTTGATTTTTAGTAGTCGATAGATAAACAAACCTTGTTTCTCGTGGAACAATCTTGACTCCCCTATACTCAGCGGGGTCTTGACTTATAAATTTATTTGTTGTCCAGAGTAAAGGCCCGTCAACAAATTGGCGCCGTTGCCGGGGAAGCAACGAGTTTGTTTGTTTATCCGTGGGGTCTGAGAATAGCCCGACCCCATTTTTGTTTTTAATTTTTTTTCTTTGTTTATTTTCTCAGCGTATGCCGGTAGGACGTCGAAGGCTTGAATTTAAAAACGCTGGTTATTATTCAGAACCTAAACGTTCCCTACACTGTAGACGCTGAGAAAACCGAGCCATGGCTACACCTGAAGAGCTGGCTCGTTAGTTGGAAGTCCTCCAGAACCACATGGAGGCATTGAAAACTAAGAAAGAAGACGTTGCTGCTGAGGCTGAGTGTCAACGGACTACCAATGCTCGTCTACAGGAAGAGCTTAATGCCTATCCGAGGAATGCCAAGCAATACACGCATCCGGAACTGAGGGTGCCAGAATCACCAATACTGCTTTCGGAGATAGAGAAACCATTTGAGATTAAATCTCAATTTATATCCTTGATAAAGCGGGCTCAATTTGAAGGGAAACCTACTGAGTGCCCTATAGAACATATTAGAAATTTTCTTCATTTATGTGACACCATAGCTGCTGAAGGTGTCTCACTTGAATATGTTCTATTAAAAGCATTCAGGTGGTCTCTTGCTGGAAAGGCCCTCAGTTGGTTGGAGAGCTTACCTCCTAAGTCTATCAGGACTTGGAAGAACTTGTATGATCAATTTCTTACAAAATTCTTCCCGCCTGCCAAGACAACGGAGTTGAGAAAACGCATCACCTCCTATCACCAGCTGCCTAATGAGACTTTTGTTGAAACATGGCAAAGATTTAAAGAGATGCTGAGACAGTGCCCGACTCATGGGCAACCTTTATATGTTCTGCAAGAAATCTTTTTCCAAGGTATCAACGCAGAGACCAAGAACCGCATCAACACGCATACTGTGTGCAGTTTTACAAAGATGGACCCTACGGCTGCATGGGAATTGCTGGATAAGCTGTCCAATTATGATTCCATGTATGGAATCCAGCAAACTCCATAGTCCCAGAAACATCTCTACGTGCCTAATCGAGAAGAAGTTGACCCGGATGTTAAAAATCAATTTTTACAAGACGAGGTCAACCGCTTGAAGAAGCATGTAAGTTTTCTGAAATCCTCTCAATCATGTCAAGAGTGTGGTTCTTCTGCCCATACTACTTCTGCTTGCACTAACATAGAGCAGGTAAGAGCCGTTGAGACGATTGCTGAAATGAATTACATGAGAGGCCCATACAGGAACCAACCTAGCAATTTTGAGAGGTCAAACAACTATCAGGCGTGGGGCAATCAGAATCCAAATCTAAACTATGAAACCCCTCCACCTGATAGACGAGCTGCACCTTATCGACCTCTAGGCCATCAGGAGCCACCATCTTGGGTACAAGGGTTACAGGAAAGCATCAATGGAGTCCACAACAAGGTTAATGAAGTTCAAGCCAACTTTAACCACCAAAATAAAAGATGGGGAGAGTTCGATATATGGAAGAAGAATGTTGATTCCCAATTAGGGAACCTTGCTGCACAGATTACGAGGCCTCAAGGGCAACTTCCGAGCCATCCCGAAGTGAACCCTAAAGGACATATAGCAACGGTACACCTTAGGAGCGGAAAGACATTATCGGAGCGTGACCAAGCTAAGGACAAAACGGAAGAGGACGCCACGGTTCATCTCGGTAACGAGCCAGCGAGGGCAAGTACCGAACCAGCATACCATGGTGATGAGGCTCCGAGGGTACCTAACGACCCTAATCTAGGTAAGTTTTCTAATCCAAGCCCTCCTCTCCATCCCAGCGTAGTTAACGACCCCATCAGGGTCGGTAACGACCCGTCGAGCATACCTAACGACCCTAGTGTTGACCCGGTAACTCCACCTCTTGAGCCCAACTTGGTTCCGAGAATGGTGAAATCTCTTCCATTTCCAACTAAGAAATCTATGGACTCTACTGAGAGTAAGTTCAAGCGTTTCGTAAAGATTCTTCAAGACATTAATATTTCCATCCCATTCGCTGAGGCCCTAAGAGAAATGCCGGCTTACACAAAATTTTTGAAAGATATTCTTAGCAGGAAAAGATCCATCACAGAGTTGTAGGATGAAGTCAGATCTATTGCTCTACCAGAAAAGTTAGGAGACCCAGGGAGATTTGCAATCACGATCGGCATAGGCGACCACAAGTTCAAAGCCTTATGTGATCTAGGGGCAAGTGCTAGTTTACTCCCTCTCTCAATCTGGTCCAAAACCAATATGGGAACACTAGAGCCGGTAGATATGAACCTCTACATGGTAGACGGATCATGTGCCAAGGCCACGGGAGTCGTGGACGACAATCCTATTCAAGTTGGGAAATTCTTTATACCGAATGATTTCATTGTCCTCGATATGCCTGAAGACCCTCTGATGTCTCTTTATTTGGTGGTGTTTTTATATATGATTTCCTTTGTAAATATGTTTCTTTTTCCCCTTTTCTTGTGTGTTTTGTTCCTTTTTAGCTTAGTTCCCGTATTTCTATGAGATTCGGAGACTATGTGCGTTTTATGTGTTTTTGTAGGTGTTGTGGCATGGATCAAGGGTCGTTTTGAAGGTGAATCGAGACATGGAGCAAGGCCCGAGCTTAAGAGGGAAAGAGAGGAGCAAGCCATGAAGAAGAACAAGAGAAAAGCCAACAAGAAGAAGGTGGAACGAGGTCCGGACCGAGTTGGAACCAACGCCGGGCCCGAGAAGATTTTTCAACCTCGGACCGACTTGCACAGTAAGTCGGGCTCGAGGTTGCTCCGTGTCGGTCCGAGTCGGTCGCTGACTGCTTGGGCTCCAAGGCACGAAATTGTAAACTTCCACTTTTGCCCCTCATCTATAAAGGCTCTCTTGTCTTCTAATTAGAGGGAGGTTCCCACACTTAGCAAGGAACCAACCCTCAAAAACTCTCAAGAGGATACTTGGAGAGCAAGGAGGAAGGAGAGGATAAGGAGAAGAGAGAGAATCGGCCAAGGAGAGGGAGATTTGATAGGTTTGGTTGATAGATTAGCTTTGCCTTGTTTTAGTTTTGTGGATTTGGAAACCTTTGATTGGAGTTTGTGGATTGCTTTTGATTTGTGAATGAAACTTGACTTTGGTTTGAGATTGATGATGTTGATTGCTTTGCTTTTTGATTTGTTTGCTTTCTTTGTTTGCCATATGGAGTAGATATCCTTGATCTTGGGTTATGGGGGAAAACCCTAGCTAGGTTGGGCTAGAAACCCCAATTCCATAAGCCTTGAGTGCTTGATCTAGGAACCCACTCTACATAGAGCTACAATTCCTTACGAAAGTAAGTAATCAAGGCTTGTGATTGGCAAAGTAGCGAAAGTGAACACTTGTCCATCTCAAGACCTTGCTTCGAAGGGGATTTCCCCAATGATCGATGTGTAGAAGTGGTTGGAACGAGGGCGAAAGCACTCGATCCTATTCCGATCATCACTTATTGCTTGAATTGGGGTGGAAAAGCCTTAATCTACTAGAGAAGGAACCCAAAAGCCCAAGATCTACTTTCAATCTTTGAGTTCGACAAAACCCAGCTACCTCGGGCCCGACTTGCTCTACGTCGGACCCGACTTCCCTCTTGTCGCCAACATCGGGCCCGAAGTGACACTTGTGTCGGTCCTGACTGTTCTCTTTGTTTTCCTTTGTTTTAAGTTCTCCTTTCTAGATTTCTAGTGTCTAGGCACCTCAATCGAGTAGATTTCCCGAGCGTTCGACACCCACCACGTGCTACAACGGGGTCGGGTTATAAATTGTATCTCTAGACCCTCGCACAAACGAGCAATCAAAAGATTGGCGCCATTGCCGGGGAAGTCTAAGTGCATTGAGTGCCAATTTGGTGAGTTTCTTGTGTTTTGGTAGTGATTTGGGTGAGGGAATAGCCCAAACCCTTTGTTTGTTTTTGATTTGTTTTGGTTTGTGTCTTTGTTTCGTAGGTGTATGCTAGCTCGTTCCTCCCGAGGAACACTTGAGCTTGAGTTTGTGAGTGATCCGGAAAGTATTCTCAAAGAAGCCCGAAGAAGGAAAAGGATGGAGAATCAAGCTCTCCATGGTGATGAGGAGTTGGCTCGACTTACGGCCGAAATGGCTAGATTGCAACTTGAGAAGGACAATCAAGAGGCGATGGCAAGAACAGAACGGGAGCACCGGATGAGGGACGAGGCTCAACTCAACGCTCTACCCCGGAATGCACGCCAATACATGCATCTGGAGTTGAGGGTACCCGAACCGGTTATTGTGCTTCCCGAGGTTGCCAAGAATTTTGAGATCAAGACGCAATTCATTTCCCTCATCAAGCGTGATCAATTCGAGGGCCGTCCACATGAGTGTCCCATAGAGCACATCAAACGCTTTGTGGACATGTGTGAGACGATCTCTACCGACGAGGGGACGTTGGAGTATGTGCTTCTAAAGGCGTTCAAATGGTCACTTGGGGGCAAGGCCACACATTGGCTCCAGAGCCAAGCCCCTAGGTCAATCACAACTTGGAAGGCACTCTATGATGCTTTCTTGATGAAGTTCTTCCCGCCCTCAAAGACAACCGAGCTAAGAAGGAAAATTGCAAGCTTTCAACAAGGTCCGAATGAGCCTCTCTTCGAAGCATGGGACCGTTTCAAGGAGATGTTGCGCCAATGTCCTACCCATGGCCAACAACCATATGTGCTCCAAGACATCTTTTTCCAAGGCAACAATCCGGCAACGAAGGACAAGATCAATCTCCACACCGATTGTGGGTTAATAGACTTGACACCGGATCAAGCTTGGGAGCTACTTGACAAGCTATCCGATTATGAGGCCATGTATGGGGTGAGTCAAGCTAGCAAAGAGGTGAAAGTTCAAGGTGAAGGTGCAAGGAAGTTATATGATCCAAAGGGAGAAGACATTGTCAAGGATGTAAAGCTCCAATTCCTTGAAGGTGAAGTGAGCAAGCTTAAGAGGCAAGTCCACTACTACAAGCAAAATGCTAGAGCTTGTGAGGAGTGTGGATCCTTTGCACATGCCACACAAGTTTGTCCGAATGAGAGCCAAGTGCGCTTGGCCGAGCGAATTGAGGAGGCAAACTATGTTCGAGGAAATTTCGGTGGAAGAGGCAACTTCAACAATGGTGGTAATGGCCGGTGGAACAACGGTCAAGCTCAAGGCTACAACAACAACTTCAACCAAAACGAGCCAAGGGCGCCACAACCACCACCATATAGGCCACTGGGATTCAATGAGCTACAATCATTTGCTCAAGAGATGAGGGATGGGTTCAAGGAGATGAGGACCCAATTCAATGAGTTTGGTGCATGGAGGAGGCAAGTCGACAATCAATTTGCCCAAATTGCAACTCAAGCCCCGAGAGAGAATGGGAGACTTCCGGGCCGACCCGAGGAGAACCCCCGAGCTCAAAACAATCAAAATGAAGTCCGGGCAATTGGATTGAGAAGTGGCCGAAACCTACCCGAGCCACACATGCCTAAGAAGAATGAAGAGAGCCGGACCGACTTACCCAGCAAGTCGGGTCCGACGTTACCTGAAGTCGATCCAGCAGGAAGATCGACTCCTCTGCCCTGGACCGAGGTTGAGAGTAAGTCGGGCCCGACGTGCCCAGATGTCGATCCGACTACTCTGCCCCAGGACCGTGATACACGACATCGGGCCCGACGTGGTGCCTAAGTCGGTCCAACCAGGAAATGTTGCAAGTGAAGTGGGGAAGTCCAAGGAGGTCGATCCAAGCAAGATTCAAGGTGCAACAACTCTTCCATATCCCTCAAAGAAGCCGAAAGATGTTGTTGAGAACAAGTTCAAGAGGTTCCTCAAACTCTTGCAAGGTTTGAATATCTCTATCCCGTTCACCGATGCATTAAGCGAGATGCCATCCTATGAAAAGTTTTTAAAGGAGATTTTGAGCAAGAAGAGGTCGATTGTAGAAATGCAAGATGAGGTCAAGACCTTGGAGTTACTACAAAAGCTAGGAGATCCCGGTCGTTTTGCTATCACTATTAGTGTGGGGTCTCAAAACATCCAAGCCTTATGTGACCTTGGGGCAAGTGTTTCGGTGATGCCCGCTAGTATTTGGAGAAGGGCAAATCTAGGTGAAATTGAGCCGGCCGATATGTCCCTAACTATGGACGACGGTTCCATCATCAAGGCTAAGGGAATATTGGATGACGTGCCGGTACGAGTTGGAAACTACTTCGTTCCCGATGATTTCGTGATCTTGGACATGCACGAGGACCCCTTGGACCCAATAATCTTAGGAAGACCATTCTTAGCTACGGCGGGGGCAAGGTTTGATGTCAAAAACGGCAAAGTTTCCTTTGAGATTGGTGAAGAAAAGGTTGAGTTTCACTTCAACAAGGCTTTGAATGAGCCGGACGCCTTAGCTATCCTCAAACTTGAAGAGAGTGCTAAGAGAAAAAAGAGAAGAAGTGGAAGTTGCTAGAGAGGTCATTATGTTGAGAAGTGGTGAAGGGTTCAATAAACAAATACAAGCAAGGGAGTTTTTGGAGCAAGTTGAGGAACAAGATGAGTCAAGGATCAATGCTAGCCCAAGGAGAAATGAAGAGTATCCTTACTTATACCCTTTTGATGTTGGTGATGACCACAATTCTTTCCAAACTTTTGATTCCTACATTTGTTTAAGTGATTTGAAAGATGACTTAGGAGACTCCTACATTTGCCTTAGTGACGTGAAAGATGAATTGGTAGAATCTCCTAGGAATTCTTTGGATAACCTTGGTGTAGGAAAAGAGGAACATGATGGAGCAAGTAAGGAGGAGAAATCTCATTCGTTGGACGAGTATGATGAGAGAGGCCCGAGATCGGAGAGCCATGCCTATATAGACCATCGTTGATAGTTTTATGGGTATGAGGGCAATGGGAATGGGCACAACAATGGCGAGCAATTCACCGTGTTTCACCCGCCATGAGATTGAGGTTAGGAAGTCAAGCTAGTGACTCTAAACGAGCGCTTCTCGGGAGGCAACCCGAGCTAGTAGCTTTCTTTTCGTAATTTTAGTTTGATTTTTCTTAGTTTAGCCTAGCTTTTCTCTAACCAAACTCTATCTAGTGTTTTGTGGATTTTTGGTGTTGTGCATTCTTCAAGGTTGTGTAGGATTTGAGGTGAAAAAAAAATATATAAATGGAAATGTGGAGAAAGAAGTTGCAAGAGGATGGAGTAAAATTGGTGACCCGAATACTCCCACATCGAGCCCAGGTAAGTCGGGCCCGACACAGGGACGTCGGTCCACGACGTCGGTCCGACCCGATTTGACGAGGTGGAATGCTAATTTTGCCCTTGACCTAATTTGTCCCTTTCCCCCATTAAATACCATCCCCTACCTACCTACCATCTTCATATTAACCACCATTCCCAAAATACAACCCATCTCCCTCACACTCTCAAAATCGGCCCCCCTCTCACCATACTCGATCCACCCATCCTCCCCTTCTTCATCCCGATCCAATCACGAAAAGGCCTCCCTAACCCATGGACCAAAGGTGGCGGGTCCAAGATAGCTTCAACACATGGATGAGCGGGAACTTCCCTTCCCGTGAGGACCAATGGACGCGCCCGGATCCTCAACTCCAACCACCACCACAAGACTTCTACCAAGAGCAAGTGTACGAGAGGAGCGGCAAGCGAGACTCCAAAGAGGACGTAGGCGTGACAACCCCTTCGAGTGATTCTAGACATGCCATTGAAGAATAAAGAAATTGTGAGCTCTTTATACTCTTTTGCTTTTAAGTTTTGGTTTCCTTGTTTGATGGGGACATCAAAATTTTAAGTATGGGGTGGGGCTAAGTGTGCTCATGATTTCACTTGCTTGTGTGTGTTTGTTATTTTGAGGATATTTGGTTTTCGGTTTCTAGTTTGTGTTTGGGATGTTTGTTTCTTGGTTTGTGGTTTGATGAACGACATGGATGATTGATTTGGTTTGGAATGGATGAGTCTTTGTTTTTGGTTTTAGAGAAATTTTTGCAAAAAATCCATAAAAATTTGAAAAATTGTGTTGAAAACAACAAAAAGATTTTGTGTTTTGTAGTTTTTGGACTAGAAATTCCCATCTTAGATTGCCAAATGAAAGCTAATGATGATGTGAGCATGTAAATTCCTTTGCATATTTTTGGATGGTTTAGCCTCTAAAAAGATGTTGCTTTTGATGTGATCATGATATCTTGCTTGTTTTATTGAACATGTGAGTTCTAGGATGAGTTCTTATTCAACTAAGTATGAGTGACCCTTGTGAGATTGATTTTTGGCCATTTTAGGGATGCTTGTTCATATTTGCATATCCCTCATGTTTCTTGTGTGATTAGCTCATGCATGCCTAGTAAAACTTGCTATTGTAGTGTTTATCTATTTTTCAAGACCGTCATGAGATTTGTCCTAGCATTGTCACATTGATTTTGAACTTTATTCTTTTAGTCACATAAATGTTCCATATCCTATCATGAAGTGAATCCTTTGTTTGTAGCCCCGTTTTAGCCTAGGCCTTTGTTTGAAACTCCTCAAAAATATTATTCCTAGCCTTATATGACTTGACCCTTATGGGATTGGACTTTAGAAGAGAGGTTTGGATTGCATTTGAAGAGTTGAGATTCTCTTTGGTTTAAGGGCAAAGAATGGTGTTATGAATCATGTGGGTAGTGCATCTTTGTTGTGCAAAAGAAAATGAAAAGAAAGAAAGAAAGAAAGAAAATGTTGGAAATGGAAAGTGGAATGAAGGTAAAGAGCTTAAGTAAAGAAAAAAGGTCCGACCGAGTTACACACCACATCGGGCCCGATGTCATAAGAAAGTCGGTCCAGTGTAGAAAGTGTGGAAAATCCAACAAAAAGCCTAAGAGCAAAGATGAAGTGGAATGTTAAGTGAAATTTTGGGTTGAAAGGAAAAATGTGAAGTCTTTTGGATGAGTGTGAAATTGATTGTGGAATTTTGGTGAAGTTGGTGAGAGTTTAGGTTGTTCAATCCCCATTGTAAGCACCACAAAACCAAATAATTCCCACCTTGAGAAATACCAAAAGCCCCATTACAACCCGGCCGAATGGAACCTCTTTGAGGACCTCCATTGAGCCAAGTTCGAAATTCTTTGTGTACTTTGTATTAGGCATCTCTAGGTGGAGGATTTGGTGATATTAGCTTCAATAGTAAAGTCCTTACTTGCATGATTTTTGACCTTGAGTGTTCATTACTATACCCATACACATGATGAGTGATACACATTCACATATCCCTAAAGTGAGGCTTAGTTGCATTAACTCTATTCCTTGGAACACTTAATCATGTGTGATGATGTAATCTTGCTTGAATATCAATCACTTGTGCTAAAATGAGTTTTCATACGAGGCTTTACTTGAAGATTATGTTTCGGTCTTGCTTACATTGTTATTGCTTGAGGACAAGCAAGTTTAAGTATGGAGTATTTTGATGTCTCTTTATTTGGTGGTATTTTTATATATGATTTCCTTTGTAAATATGTTTCTTTTTCCCCTTTTCTTGTGTGTTTTGTTCCTTTTTAGCTTAGTTCCCGTATTTCTATGAGATATCGGAGACTATGCGCGTTTTATGTGTTTTTGTAGGTGTTGTGGCATGGATTCGGAGACTATGCGCGTTTTGTGAATGAAACTTGGCTTTGGTTTGAGATTGATGATGTTGATTGCTTTGCTTTGTGATTTGTTTGCTTTCTTTGTTTGCCATATGGAGTAGATCTCCTTGATCTTGGGTTATGGGGGAAAACTCTAGCTAGGTTGGGCTAGAACCCCCAATTCCATAAGCCTTGAGTGCTTGATCGAGGAACCCACTCTACATAGAGCCTTGAGTGCTTGTGATTGGCAAAGTAACGAAAGTGAACATTTGTCCATCTAAAGACCTTGCTTCGAAGGGGATTTCCCCAATGATCGATGTGTAGAAGTGGTTGGAACGAGGGCGAAAGCACTCGATCCTATTCCGATCATCACTTATTGCTTGAATTGGGGTGGAAAAGCTTTAATATACTAGAGAAGGAACCCAAAAGCCCAAGATCTACTTTCAATCTTTGAGTTCGACAAAACCCAGCTACATTTGGCCCGACTTGCTCTACGTCGGTCCCGACTTCCCTCTTGTCGCCAACATCGGGCCCGACGTGACACTTGTGTCGATCCCGACTGTTCTCTTTGTTTTCCTTTGTTTTAAGTTCTCCTTTCCAGCTTTCTAGTGTCTAGGCACCTCAATCGAGTAGATTTCCCGAGCGTTCGACACCCACCACGTGCTACAACGGGGTCGGGTTATAAATTGTATCTCTAGACCCTCGCATTCCCGAGAGAGATCAGCCGAGAGAGAGAGAATCGGATCGGAAGTCGGTGACGAGGTTCGGTAGACGACGGTTGCCGAGTTCGTTGATCGTATTTGTGGTTCGGTGTATGTTTTTCGGGTTTTCTTCTGGATCTTTGTAAGACAATATTTTTGTTATTAATTTAAGTTTGGGTTTTGTTTCAATGTTTGTTTTTATTGAAGTTTTTAGTTTCTTAATAATGAGTAGTGAGTAGTTTATTTTTCTAGGGTCGGGGTTAAGCCCGGCATAGTCGAGCATGTTTGATGAGTAAGATTGTGTGATGTGAATGCCTTTTATCTTTTATTGAGATTGTTTGTTGTGCTTAATACCAAGACGAATGTTGAGGTAATTTGAGTTTTAACTTGATTGAAAGAGAAAGTTAGTAACTTGAAGGTTGATATTGTTTGAAAACGAAAGTTTCAAGCTTTAGATCCAAAACAAGCAATTGAGTGAGTTAGTTTATGAAAATAGATTAATTTACTTGTTAAGTCGACGAAAGTTGATGACTCTATCTATTTAAAGGCATGATTTTATCTTCTTACGAATTCTTATGCTTGGCTATGTTGTGGTGTCCCTTGTCCTAGATTTTTGTTTTATTTGAATTATTTCTGGTGAATTTTCGTTGCTGAGTACTTGCCTCGGTACCGAATTTTAATTAGAATTTAATTAGGTCGTTAGTTGGTATTTTTGTGTTCGGTGGCTCGGTAACGATCCTGACAACATCGTTAACGAGGCATCTCGTGAGTGTTTTGTTTGATTTTTGTTAGATTGATAGACAAACAACCTTGCTTCCTGTGGAACGATCTTGACTTCACTGTACTCAGCGGGGTCTTGACTTACAAATTTATTTGTTGGCCGAGAAACCCTCTCAACAAATTGGCGCCGTTGCCGGGGAAGCAACGAGTTGTTAGTTTATCTTTGGGATCGGGAATAGCCCGACCCCGTTTTGTTTTTAATCTTTATTTTCTTTGTTTGTTTTCTCAGTGTATGCCGGTAGGATGAAGAAGGCTTCAGTTTGATAACTCTAGTTATTACTCAGAACCAGAATGTTCCCTGCACCGTCGACTTCGAGAAAACCGAGCCATGGCCACAGCAGAAGAGATGGCTCGAGAGTTAGAGATCCTCCGGACCCAGATGGAGGCACTAAAAGCCGAGAAGGACAGCGCAGACGCAGACAAGGCTCGACTGCAAGAAGAGCTAAATGCCTATCCAATGAATGCCAAGCAATACATGCATCCGGAACTGAGGGTGCCATAATCACCTATTGTGCTTCCTGCGATAGAGAAACCTTTTGAGATCAAATCTCAATTCATATCCTTAATCAAACGGGCTCAGTTTGAAGGGAAACCTGCTGAGTGCCCTATGGAGCATATTATAAATTTTCTTGATTTATGTGACACCATAGCTGCTGAAGGTGTCTCGTTAGAATATGTTCTATTAAAGGCTTTTAGATGGTCACTCACTTGAAAGGCCCTGAACTGGTTAGAGAGCCTACCTTCTAAGTTTATCAGGACTTGGAAAGCTTTGTATGATCAATTTCTTACAAAGTTTTTCCCCCTGCTAAGACAACGGAGTTAAGGAAACGCATCACCTCTTATCACCAGTTGCCTAATGAAACATTTGTTGAAACATGGGAAAGATTCAAAGAGATGCTTAGACAGTGCCCTACTCATGGGCAACCTTTATATGTATTGCAAGAAATCTTTTTCCAGGGTATCAACGCAGAGACCAAGAACCGCATCAACACGCATACTGCGTGCGGTTTTATAGAGATGAACCCGACAGAGGCGTGGGAACTGTTGGACAAGCTGGCGAATTACGATGCTATGTACGGAACCCAGCAGGCTCCACAAACTCAAAAACGTCTCTACGTGCCCAACCGAGATGAAGTTGACACCGATGTTAAAAATCAATTCTTACAAGATGAGGTCAACCGTCTGAGGAAACAGGTAAGTTTTCTGAAAACCTCTCAATCATATCAAGAATGTGGTTCTTCTGCGCATAGTACTTCCGCTTGCACTAACATTGAGCAGGTTAGAACCGCTGAGACCATAGCTGAGATGAATTACATGAGAGGACCCTACAGGAACCAACCTAATTATAATGATAGGTCAAACAACTATCAACCATGGGGCAATCAAAATAAAAATCAAAATTACGCAGGGCCCCCACAAGATAGACGACCTGCACCATATCGACCTCCAGGCCATCAAGACACCATCATGGGTTCAGGAGATTAAAGAGAGCATCAACGGAGTGAATAACAAGGTTGATGACGTTCAAGCTAAGCTGAACCGACAGGATAAAAGATGGGGAGAGTTCTATATTTGGAAGAGGAGCGTTGATTCCCAACTAGGAGACCTTGCTGCACGGATTCCAAGACCACAAGGGCAACTCGCGGGCCGTCCCGAGGAGAACCCTAGAGGCCAAATAGCAGCGGTGCACCTCCGAAGTGGGAAGACACTACCGGAAAGAATTCAAGCTGAAGAGGAGGAAAGAGACCTCGCCAACCAGCTCGTTAACGAGCCAGCGAGAGCTAGTACCGAGCCTACAAGCCAGAATGACGAGGCTCAGAGGAATCCTGACGATCCTACCTCAGGTAAGTTCTCTAAACCGAGCCTTCCTCTCAATCCCAGGGGAGTTAACGACCCCACCAGGGTCGGTAACGACCCGCCGAGGACATCAATCGACCCTAGTGTCGACCCGGTACTCTCACCTCTTGACCCTAACTTGGTTCCGAGAATGGTGAAATCTCTTCCATTTCCAACTAAGAAATCTATGGACTCTACTGAGAGTAAGTTCAAGCGTTTCGTTAAGATTCTTCAGGGCATTAATATTTCCATCCCATGGCTGAGGCCCTAAGCGAAATGCCGGCTTACACAAAATTTTTGAAGGATATTCTTAGCAGGAAAAGGTCCATTACAGAGCTGCAGGATGAAGTCAGATCGATAGCTCTACCAGAAAAGCTGGGAGATCCCGGGAGGTTTGCAATCACAATCGGCATAGGCAACCACAAGTTCAAAGCTTTATGCGATCTTGGTGCTAGTGCTAGTCTTGTTCCGCTCTCAATCTGGTCTAAAGCCAATATGGGACCACTAGAGCCAGTAGACATGAATCTGTACATGGCAGATGGGTCAAGTGTCAAAGCAACAGGAGTAGTGGACGATTACCCTATTCAAGTCGGGAAATTCTTGATATGCCTGAAGACCCTCATGTCCCCATAATTCTCGGGCGACCATTCTTAGCCACGACAGGAGCAAGAGTTGATGTGCGGAAGGGACTCCTCACTTTTGATATAGGAGAAGAACGGGTGGAATTCAACTTGGATCAAAAAGCCAACGACCCAATTGGAGTGGCACAAATAGAGCTGACTCAACCCGAACTCAACACAGCAGTCCCTACCAAGCCACATTTGCCGATCACCGAGTCTCACGTGCATGAGTTCAACCAAGGCCCTACTACAGAGGTTACAGAAAAGTCCAAACCACCTTGTCTTTCGGACTACACTAACAATCCAGGGATATCGAGCTTGCTGATAGAAGAAGAAGGTCCTAATTGAGCAATTCAAGTGCACAGAGGCAGTAAGGCTACAAGCAGGGCGTCTCAAGACCCCAACATGGCCAGACATGAACCACCATGAGACTAGCAAGGGAGCTCCTCGGGCTAACGACGTTAAACATAGCGCTTACGGGAGGCAACCCGCTTTTTAGAATAGGTTTATTTTATTTTATTTTATTTTATTTTCTCGTTTTCTTTTTAGATTATTTCTTAGCTTACTTTTATTTTTATTTTTAGTTTTAAATAGGATAGAAATTAGATTTTTTGAGCTAACAAGATTTCAGGAAAAAAGGGGTCAAAAATTCACTCAAGAAGGCCACGGTGGCTCGTTAACGACCCACCCAGGGTCGTTAACGACCCGGTTCGGAAGACCCGATTCGTCACAATACGGGGCAGGTAAGTAATTCTAACCTACTCTATCTTTTTAACCCTAGCCGCCGCCCCCCTTCTACCCATTACCCCTCCTATAAAAATACTTCTACCCCTCCCAAAATTCTACCACAATCCCTTCAAAATTCACTCTCAAACCCAAAACTCTCTCAATCCCTCTCCCTTCTCTCCCACCGAATCGGAATTCCCACACTAACGACCGTCGGAGACGCCATCGTTACCGGAGTTCGGAAGACACACACCGTCGACGCCGAGCTCGTTAACTACCCCGATTCCGAACCTTGTTCTTTAAATTCTCGGTTCTCCGGTATGATTTCTAAACCCTTGCTTGAAATTGCATGATTGATTATCTATAGGGTTAAATTTCATATCTTGAATCATGATTCTTAGGGAGATCGAGGAGCATGCTTAAATTCCGTTCTAAAAATTCTTGATTGTGCTTAGTTGTCCATGTTTTAGGAAAGATTATTCATGTTAGATTAGCTATTGTAACCCCTTAGTTAGGAAAGAATGAATTTTTCTTGTTCTAGATCTAAAAAGTTCGAACTTTGCATGTCAAAATTCCGAGAAAATTTTAGCAATTTCGGGATGGGTAATTGAGTAAGTATGGGGTGCTTATACCCTATGGGGGATTTGTGGAAAATAATAGAAGATTGCATGCTTGATTTGTGCTGATTAGAGGTAGATTTAATTTCGTAACATACTGGTTTTGCTCTCGGCGGGTCGTTAACGACCCACCTAGGCTCGTTAACGACCCTGCACTTCATCGATGTTCAATCAGAGCGCAGAATCGTGAACAACCCAATTGGGTAGTTCACGAATAATTCCGAGGTTAATTTTGAGACCAAGTATGGGGTCTCGTACCTATTATTTTTGAGTGGATCTTATCTTGGAAAATTGTCAATTATTTTGTAGGATCCATGGCTAGTTCATGAAGTCCCGCTACCCGAGCCCAAAAGAAGAGGAGGAACCACAGGTCTCCATCTCCACCCCGGGTGGATGATGTGATTTTGAGCAGTCAAAGCCAAGTACGGCGCTACCGGGATTTTTTGGAGAAGGACCATTACACCCGATGGTTCTCGAAGTCTAGCGCCGTCTCTACGGGCATCTACACGGATGTCAAGGACGCCTTCATCATCCTTGGGGCCGCTCACCTATTGAAGCAAGAGAGCTTGCCACATTACCCGGCCCTTACATCCGAGTTCTTGGCCACTTTGGAGACCAACTTCTCGACGAAGACCTCGGCGCGACGTAATCGGTTCCGGCTCGGTAACGAGGATCGTGACTTCACCATGGCGGAGTTCAATGCAATCTTGGAGCTCCCAAACCCGTCAAGAGACTATAGCTTGAAGGACTACCGAGTGACCCGCACTCGGAGCTACATCACCGGAGAGGTTCAATCCTCTACCGCGGCGCTATCCGGGGCAAACATAGTCAACCCCATCTTCCGGATTATCTTGAGAGTCCTCGCCGCAACATTTTGGCCGAAGAGGGAGTTGAACCGGTCTACAAGGACGGAGGTCGCTTGCTTCCGCACCATTCTCTTTGAGGAGCCCGGCCCCTTGAATTTGGGGTACGAATGGCTCTACTATGTCGAGAAGTCCACCAAGTCCAAGGAGGTGTGGTGTGGCAATTTGGTTAGCCTCTTGGCTAAGAATCTCGGAGTTGATCTCACCCGCTACACACCGGCCCACGCCCAACTCCTCAACAAGAATTATTGGTATAGTTTCGGGATTTTCGTGCAAGCCGAGGGAGGCTACAAGTTGAAGGTGCAAGATCGACTAGTCATACCTTCCCTCGACATGTACGAGCTACTCTATGTACCAAATTGGTACGAGGTGTGGACGGGACATCCTTACCCATTGTAGCCAAAACCGGAGGACGAGCTCTCGCTTAGGCCTTGTGAAACCCGGTTTGAGCGGGACGACGTGGATGAATATGAAGAAGAAGATGAGCAAGAAGATATCGAGGTAGTAGGCAATGACACCAAAGAAGCCGACACCGAGGGAGGCACTGAGGAGCTCAACTTTGAAGAAGAAGACATGGACACGGAGGTGCTAGGAGGCCACATCTTCGTTGACGAGCCCACCAGGGTCGTTAACGACCACTTCCAGCCACCAACCAACACTGTTAACGAGGCACCCAACTTCGTTAACGAGGTGCCGAGAGCTCCTGTCGACCCACCACCAGCTCTTGTCGACCCTCATGCTTATGGCTTAATGCCTTACAACCCGGTGATGTACCAAGATCATTTCCAGCCTCACTATCCACCACCTCCTCAATCCGAGTATGCAGGATCGAGTATACCACCACCATGGGCCGAGGATCTTTCTGCACGGATGCAGCAGCTTCACCTCCAAACGGATCACATTCATCGGAGAATGGATAGATGGGAAACCGTCTATTCCACTCGCATGTCGATGGAGGACGAGAGGCAGCGTCAGAGAGAGGCGGATGATGCTGAGCGTTGGAGGACGATGTACGACTTCATGGGAAATTTGAGCACTACTTTCCTCCACCGAACCGTTGATTCAAGCTCAAGATGAAGTTTTTTTTCCTTGTTTCCACTTTTGTAAGTTTTATGTTTTTCTTTTTCTTTTTAATTTTTTGTTTTGTTTTCTATTTCTTTTCCCTCTTCTTCTTATTTTCCTTACAGTGGGGACACTGTAATTTTAAGTATGGGGTGGGAAGAAAGTAGAAAAATTATGTCCTAGGTGTTTCTGTGTTCTATGTAGTTGTTATTTCTTTTAAACTAAAAAATCGAAAAAATCAAAAATCCAAAAATATTGAAAAAATTGAAAAAAATCCAAAAAGAGTTTAGAATTGATAGATATCCCTTCTTAAAATTCTATGATAGCAATCACTAGCTTAATCATATAATTCCTTGCAAACATGTCTTTGAAAGTATAGCCGGATTCTTAAAATTGAAATTATTGTTTTTAGAAGAGAATAGCATTTGATGAAATTGAGCACATATACTTTATAGCATAGATGATGCAATCCAACAAAATCTACCTGGTGAGTTATTTTTGGCCTTGTAGGGAGAACATTTATAAATCCCTCTTCTTTTCTTGTGTGATTACTCTCTTTATGCATATTATCTCTTGGAATTGTGATGGTTATCTATTTCTTGAGACCCTTATAAGATTTATAGTTCATTACTTGTGAAGATCATATGATGGAGAACTTATTTTTATAAGCCCTATTATTCCCTATCTACCTTTACATTAATCCTTCTTTTGATAACCAATTTTGACCTGAAACCTTTTTATTTTTAGCTCCACAAAAATTATCCCCTAGCCGAGATAAGCTTGACCCTATCCGGGAGTTAGGACTTAGATTGGAGAGGTAAAGTTTTGTGTTTTGTTGAAAAGAAAAGAGTTTATATTTGCTTAAATTGAAGGGTATTTGGGAAGGATAGATTGGAAGTCTCTTGTTATTACATGTAAGAAAGGTCTCTTGATAGAAAAAATGCACACAATAAAGTTTTGATGGATGTAGTGAAGTAAAAAGAAGAAAAGGATGTATACGGTGGATCGTTAACGACCCTAATGTGGGTTCGTTAACGAGGCAGCGAATGAAAAAAAAAAGAGAGAAGAAAGAAGGAAGAAGTTAAAGTGCATTTGTGTTTATGGGTTATATCAAGAGATTCTTTTATTTTGGATATGAGACTTTCTAGGATGATAAAGGGTGAGTGAAAATGAGTGTGCATAATACAAGTGAGTTTGGTATGTTGTTTTATGAAGTTTTTGGTAAGATGTGTGAGTTTTTAGGAGTCTTTGATTCCCGGATATTATTAGCACCATATGACCAAAATATTTTCCACTCCCTATTGTTATTACCAAGCCCCATTACAACCCGGCCGAATGGAAACTTCTATGAAGTTTTTCATTGAGCCCCCTAAGTTCTCTTGATGATTCTTTGCTTGTTTTGACAAATCTTGGGTGGAGAGTATTGGTGATATAAGTTCCAATTTCTATGAGTTTTTGTATATAACATGAGTTGAGAGATTGAATTTATAAGCCCAAACACCTGAGAGTTGAGTGAAACACATTATATCCCTTGAGAGGTTGGATTGTATTATTTTATGTCTATGTAAGTACATATATGTGTGAGGATGTTAATAGTCTTTTGCTATAATTTTCTTATGTGTAGATGTTGCTTTTTAGAAGATGGCTATGTCTTGATGAGCATGATTTGTTTTGGTTTTGGTTAGTGTCTTGTTTATTGCTTGAGGACAAGCAAGTCTAAGTATGGGGTATGTTGATGTTTGCATTTTTAGTATAGTTTTTGATAGGTTTTCTTTGCTTATTAGGTTTAGTTTTGTCTAGTTTAGATTTAGTTTTGAGTATTTTTAGTTAGTTTTGCATAATTCTGTGAAAAGAGTGGAATCTACGCTATTTTGTGAATTTTGCAGGTTTTAGTGAGGAAAGGAGCTAAATGGAGCTGAATTTGGAGCATTGCAGCGAAGGACGGAAGAATACAAGATTGAAGAAGTCGAAGCTCAAGAGTACAAGAGGAGGTGTTGAAGAAAACAAACCCCAGGCTCGTTAACGAGGCTGTGAAGGGTCGTTAACGAGGCCACGAAGAGAAAGATTTCGAGTATTATTTTTATTATTAACCGATCCTGAGCGGGAATTTATTTCCGTATCGGTTGAGTATCTTCTTAGAATCTTTTTGGGTTGCTAGAATATGTATTTTAGGGTTTAATATCTTTTTAGATTTTATTTCTATCTTTTAGAGATTGTTTCTATCTTTTTAGGAAAGTTTATATCTTTTAGCCTTTTTAGTTTTTAGCTTTTTAGTATAAATACCCTTTATCTAGTATAGAGGAGGGGGGCTTGATTTGGAGAAGATTTTGGAGAAGGCCGAGAGAGAGAGAATCGGATCGGAAGTCGGTGACGAGGTTCGATAGACGACGGTTGCCGAGTTCGTTGATCGTATTTGTGGTTCGGTGTATGTTTTTCTGGTTTTCTTCTGGATCTTTGTAAGACAATATTTTTGTTATTAATTTAAGTTTGGGTTTTGTTTCAACGTTTGTTTTTATTGAAGTTTTTAGTTTCTTAATAATGAGTAGTGAGTAGTTTATTTTTCTAGGGTCGGGGTTAAGCCTGGCATAGTAGAGCATGTTTGATGAGTAAGATTGTGTGCTTAATACCAAGACGAATGTTGAGGTAATTTGAGTTTTAACTTGATTGAAAGAGAAAGTTAGTAACTTGAAGGTTGATATTGTTTGAAAACGAAAGTTTCAAGCTTTAGATCCAAAACAAGCAATTGAGTGAGTTAGTTTATGAAAATAGATTAATTTACTTGTTAAGTCGACGAAAGTTGATGACTCTATCTATTTAAAGGCATGATTTTATCTTCTTACGAATTCTTATGCTTGGCTATGTTGTGGTGTCCCTTGTCCTAGATTTTTGTTTTATTTGAATTATTTCTGGTGAATTTTCGTTGCTGAGTACTTGCCTCGGTACCGAATTTTAATTAGAATTTAATTAGGTCGTTAGTTGGTATTTTTGTGTTCGGTGGCTCGGTAACGATCCTGACAACATCGTTAACAAGGCATCTCGTGAGTGTTTTGTTTGATTTTGTTTGATTTTTGTTAGATTGATAGACAAACAACCTTGCTTCCTGTGGAACGATCCTGACTCCACTGTACTCAGCGGGGTCTTGACTTACAAATTTATTTGTTGGCCGAGAAACCCTCTTAATCCTTCTAAATTCTCTAAAATCCCACTCTCAAATCCTCAAATCCCAAACTCCAAATCTCTCAAATTTCTACCGAAGACCTTCACCACCGATTGGAATTCTACACTCCACCGACCGTCGGAATCACCCACGTTATTGAAGCCCGGAACCCAGTTTTTCCTCCCGACGAGACCGAAGCTCGTTAATCTCCCAAAATTCGACTTTTTGTTCTTTAAATTCTCAATCTTCCGGTATGATTTCTACACCCTAAGTATTTTTTGCATGATTCATGTTTTTAGGGTAGAAATTTCATATCTTGATTGTGTTTATAGAGTTGATTTTTAGGGTCGAAATTACATGTCTATTCTTGCCCATGAGTTTTATTTCATAGATTGGTAGTAATTCTCTACCTATGGAAGGTTATTCATGCTAGATTCTCCATTGCAATAATTTAAATAGAAAAGCATGAATTTTCTTGTCTAGAAATAGAGTTTGATCTTCACCATGCTAATTTTGGGTAATTTTAGCATGTTCGGGATGGGTAATTGAGCAAGTATGGGGTGCGTATATCCGATGGTGTGTCTAGAGAAGGATTATAGAGGATGCATGCGTGATTCATGGCTTGATTTTTGGGTTCATAACATTCGGATTCTGTGAACTGGCTCTCGGCAGCTCGTTAACGACCCACCCAGGTTCGTTAACGACCCTGCGTAACTTCAAAATCTACAAACCAGTCCAGATTCGCCAACGATCCAATTGGGTGGTTAACGAATAATTCCAAAGATTATTTCGAGACCAAGTATGGGGTATCTTGCCTATCTATTTTGAGTGGATCTTATCTTGGAAAAAATCATGATTGTTTTGTAGATCATATGGCAAGTTCAAGCAGACCCGCTACCCGAGTCCAGAAGAAGAGGAGGAATCAGAGGTCCCCATCTCCACCTTGCATGGACAATGTAATCTTGCACACTCAAGGGCAAGTGGATCGATACCATGCCATTCTAAACAAGGACCACAACACTCGGTGGTTCTCAAGGTCAAGTGTTAAACACACGAGGATTTATGCGGATGTCAAGGAGGCCTTTGTTATTCTCGGTGTGCCTCATTTGCTGAAGAAGGAGAATCTACCACACTTTCCGGCTCTCACATCCGAGTTCCTGGCCACTCTGGAGACAAACTATCCGATGAAGACTTCGTCGGGACGCATCCGGTTTAGGCTCGGTAATGTGAGCAGAGAGTACACTTTGGCGGAGTTCAATGCTATTCTGGAGCTCCCGAATCCTTCTAGAGAGTACAGTCTCAAAGATTACAAGGTGACAAGGACTTGGAGCTACATCACCAGAGAGGTCGAGCCCTCCGCAACGGCATTATCCGGGGCAAGCATCGGTAACCCCATATTCAGGATCATCCTCCGATTCCTAGCCGCTACATTCTTGCCAAAGAGGGAGTTGCACAGCCCAACAAAGGACGAAAGTTGCTTGTCTTCGCACTATCCTTTTCGAGGAGCCCGACCCTTTGAATTTGGAGTATTAGTGGCTCTATTATATAGAGAAATCAACCAAGTCCAAGGAAGTATGGTGTGGTAACTTGGTTAGTCTTCTGGCGACAAACCTTGGAGTCGATCTCACTCGTTACACCCCGGCTCATGCTCAACTTCTCAACAAGAGTTATTGGTATAGCGCCGGTATTTTCATTCAAGCTGAGGGAGGGTTCAAGACAAAAGTTCAAGACCTCATTGTTGTACCAACCCTTGAAAAGCTAGAGCTACTCTATGTACCAAATTTGTACGAGGCATGGACGGGTCATGCATTCCCGTTGGAGCCCAAGCCGGAGGATGAACTATCACTTAGGCCGTGTGATACAAGATTCGAGCGAGAAGGAGACGAGATGGATGAAGATGAAGATGAGGATAACGAGGTAGCTAGAGAAGAGGTTGAAGAGGCCGACACTGAAGGAGGCACATAGGAGCTTAACTTCGAGGATGAAGACCTCGATACAGAAGTTTTGGGCACCAACGTCCTCATTGACGAGCCCACCAGGCTCGTTAACGACCATTTCCAGACTTCTACATATGCTCCTAACGAGGGACCCAACTTCGTTAACGACCCTCCGCAGTCTCCTATCAACCCTCACTCCTATGGACTCATGCCATACAAGCCAGTGCTTTACCAAGACCACTTCCAGCCGCACTACCCACCACCTCCTCAGCCTGAGTACACTGGATCGAGTATTCCGCCACCATGGGCCGAGGATCTGTCTGCACAGATGCAACAGCTTCACCTCAAGCAGGACCATATTCATCGGACGATGGATAGATGGGAGAGTGTTTGTTCTGCTCAGATGACATTTGAGGACGAGAGGCATCGCCAGAGAGAGGTGGAGCATGCAGAGCGCTGGAGGACGATGTACGACTTCATGGGGAACTTCGAGCATTACTTTCCTCCACCGAACCGTTGATCCAGCTTGAAGAAGAAGTTTCCTTGTTTTCTGCGTATAAGACTTTGTAAGTTTTTTTTTTCTCTTTTCTTGTTTTATTTTTGTTGTTTTGTTTTCTATATCTTTCGTTCTTCTTATTTTTCTTACAGTGAGGACACTGTAATTTTAAGTATGGGGTGGGAGAAAGTAGAAAAAATTGTTTGTTTTGTGTCTCGTTTGACTTATATGCTTTATTTATTTTTGAGTAGTTTTGTTCAATAAACTATAAAAATCGAAAAAAAATTGAAAAATTCGAAAAAAAAAGAGTTTTAGAATTGATAGATATCCCTTTCTTAGGTTCTATGATAGTAGTTGCTAGCATGATCATATAAATCCTTGCAATCATGTCTTTGATAATATAGCCGGATTCTTAATTTGAAATTTTTTTTAGGAAGGAATAGCATTTGATGAAATTGAGCACATATACTTTTTAGCATAAGTGATGCAATCCAACAAAAGTTAGCCTTGTGAGTTATTTTTGGCCTTATAGGGAGAACATCAACAATCCCTCTTCTTTTTTGTGTGTGATTTACTCTCTATATGCATATTATCTCTTGGAATTGTGATGGTTATCTATTTCTTGAGACCTGTATAAGATTTATAATTCATTAGTTGTGAAAATCAGATGATAGAGAACTTATTTTTATAAGCCCTATTAATCCCTATCCACCCTTTACATGATCTTCTTTTTGAAGCCAATTTGAGCCTGAAGCCTTTTCTTTTTAGCTCCACAAAATTGTTCCCTAGCCGAGATAAAGCTTGACCCTATCCGGGGATTAGGACTTAGTTTGGAGAGGTATATTTTGTTGAGTGTAAAAAAAAGAGTGAAATGATTATGTTTGGTTTGAATTTGAAG
Organism: Fallopia convolvulus; assembly: GCA_964016875.1. Taxonomy (NCBI): domain Eukaryota; kingdom Viridiplantae; phylum Streptophyta; class Magnoliopsida; order Caryophyllales; family Polygonaceae; genus Fallopia; species Fallopia convolvulus. The sequence continues at coordinate 17,483,014 of OZ024730.1, forward strand.
GATTGTTGGGAAGGGTAGATTGGAAGTCTCTTGTTTTTATTTGGTGTAAAAAGAAAGATCTCTTGGTACAAAAAAAAATGCACGAAATGAGATTGATGGTTGAGAGGAAGTTGTTAAGATAGAGGAGTGCACGATCAAGTTCGTTTAACGACCCTGAAGTGGTTCATTAACGAGGCAGCGAAAGAAAAAAAAGGGGAAAAAAAAGAGAGAAAGAATAAGCTGAAAGAAAGGAAGAAGTTTGAAGTGCATGTGTGTTTGATAAATAAACCAGAGATTCTTTTGAGTCATTTTTATTAGACAATCTAGGATATATTGGGTGAGTAAGAGAGCATAATATGTTTGAGAGAGTTTGATATAATCTTTTAATGACAGTTTTTGTGAGATGTGTGAGTTTTTAGGAGTCTTTGATTCCCGGATATTACTAGCACCACATTACCAAAATATTTTCCACGCCTTATTGATTTTACCAAGCCCCATTACAACCCGGCCGAATGGAAGCTTTTATGAAGTTTTTCATTGAGCCCCCTGAGTTCTCTTGATAATTTTTGCTTGTTTTCACAAATCTTGGTTGGAGAGTTTGGTGATATACGTTCCAATTGCTATGAGTTTTTGTATATAAGATGAGTTGAGTGTTGTTATTCTAAGCCCAAACACTTGAGAGTAGAGCGAAACACATTATTATCCCTTGTGAGGTTGGATTGTATTTGCTTTTGTCTATTTGGTGCATATATGTGTGATGACATTAATAATCATTTGCTATTTTTCTTCTATGTGTTGATGTTGTTTTTAGATGATGGATATAGTTTGATGAGTATGTTGTTTGGTTTTGATTATTGTTTAGTGATTGCTTGAGGACAAGCAAGTCTAAGTATGGGGTATTTTGATGTTCGTGTTTTTGATATAGTTTTTGGTAGGTTTTCTTAGTTTATTAGTATTAGTTTTAATAAGTTTAGGGTTAGTTTTGTGTGTTTTTGGATAGTTTTTCATATTTTGTGAAAATTATGGAAGCTACTCCGTTTTGTGTATTTTTGTAGGTTTGAGCAAGGAAAAGGTGCTAATTGGAGCTGAATTTGGAGTGCTATGATGAAGGACAGAGGAATGTAAGATGATGAAGTCGAAGTCTAAGTTTGAGAAAGAAGAAGTGTTGAAGAAGCCAAACCCAGGCTCGTTAACGAGGTTGTGAGGGCTCGTTAACGAGGTTACGAGATAGAGTTTTCGAGAGTCTGATTTTGCGACTTACCGATCCTATGTGGGAGTTTATTCCGTGTCGATAGAGTGTTTTTAATGAATTTTAGGGTTTTTATATTATGTATTTTAGGTCTTGTTATCTTTTTAGATTTTATTTCTATCTTTTTAGAGTAGATTTCTATCTTTTTAGTAAGTTTTTATCTTTTAGCCTTTTTATTTTCTATCCTTATTAGTATAAATACCCTTCTATCTAGTCTAGAAGGAGAGAATATTTTTGGGGGAGCAAGAACGCAAGTAGAGAAGGAGGAAAGAGCCGAGAGAGAGAGAGAGAGTCGAGTCGGGAGGTCTAGATTGAGAGCTCGGTGGACGAGAGTTACCGAGGTCGTTAATCACGAGTTTCGATTCGGTGTTTTGTATTTTTCGGTTTCTTCTGGATTCTGTAAGACTATATTTTTTATTAATTTGAATAGTTGTTTTGATTTCAATGTTTTCTTTTGTTGAATTTATTTGTTTCTTAGTTATGAGTAGTGAGTAGTTTTCTTTTCTAGGGTCGGGGTTTAAACCCGGCATAGTTGTGCATGGTTTGATGAGTAAGATGATGTGTTGAAAGTCTTGTATCTATTTTTGAGATTGTTTGTTGTGTTTATACCTAGATGAAAGTCAATGTAATTTGAGTTTTTGACTTGATTGAGAGAGAATGTTATAAACTTGAAGGTTGATATTGTTTGAATGCGAAAGTTTCAATCTTTAGATCCAAAACAAGTTGTTGGAAAAATATTATCTTTTATATAAAAAAGGGGATTTGCATGTCATTTAAAGAGCATGTTGTAAACTTAAATATATTTTGATAAGATATTTTATATGGTTAAGGTGGAGAATAAGAAGATATAATGAAGATAGACTAAAGATATTGCATAAAAAGAGCTCTATTGGATTTTATAAGGAAAGTAGTTAATAATATCAATATCGGATTTAAATAATCTAGATAAAATTTTATTGGTGGACTTTACCTAATATTGTCACTTTCCATGTAATTATTTAAGATTTACCAATATTTTAATAATATTATTTTAACTTTGGGATTAAATAAAGGATTATGATTATTTTAATAAATTTTAACAATAGATTATTAATATTAAAAAATAAGTAAAAAAGGAGTTGCTTTGACTGTCAAATTTTATCATACTATATAAATATAAATATTTTTATAACGCACTCTTGGGATATTACAATTAAAGAAATAATAATCTAGATTATTATTATTTAACACCTCCACCTAAATTATTTTTTCCGTAATTTATTTTTATAAAGTCTCTTAGGAAAAGGAAATTAAGAGAAAATAAAACCATAAAAGAGATAAGGAATTTTAACAATAATTCTCTCGTTATCTCTCATGTCGTTAGGTCGAAGTCTCAATCCTGTCAAAGCCATCGAATTCCGTGTCGTTCGAAGGTGCACGCTCGCAAATTAAGGCAATTAGAATTTCTCCTTGTAACCTCGATATTTCGTTTCTGTGAAATTTCTCGATGTTGGGAACAACTTGTTTGCTAATAATCAATGAATCTAGGGATATTGATTGTTAGAAATAATGACCCGCTTGTTATCGTTATTACGATTATTAATATTCGATATGACTATTATGCTAGTCTTCTTTGTGTGACCTTGCTTTTTTAAGATCTCTTTCCGAGATCGGTATGGATTAAATAGCAAGGGATGCGGGATTAACTCGACACCTCTATATAACCTACTAAGTCGCAAGGTGCCTAAATTCTGCGACTGTAAGGATCATGATCTAATGTCTGCTCCTGCTCGGAGGAGGGATGAGTGCACACTAGTTAATTGCCAGGAACTTCATTCCGGTAAGTGGACTCGGGCCCATTCATGGTGATGTCATGTTTTTAGCATAGTTTTAGTATGTTTTTCTAGGTCTTTTAGTTTACTTTCTTTTTTGGTAGAAATCTTTTAGTTTAGTTTAGTTGTGTTTTTGTGAGTGTTTTGTGTCTTTTGTATAGTTTGCATATTTTGTGAAAAGTATGGAAACAATGCTATTTGTGTGTTTTTGTTTAGGTTTTGAGATAGATTTGAATACATTCAAGGACATTAGAAGAGGGAACTAAGCTAGGAAGAACAAGAGAAAGAAGCTATGGAAGAAACTCCCACAAAATCCAAAGGAAGAAACAAGAGAAAACAATTCAAGACCAACTTCGATATCAACCCTCTAGGGGTCGGTACCGAGGCACTCAGCATAGCCGACTTAGGCTCATTAATTGCTTTTATTCCATAATCTTTTATCTTTAGTAGGTTTTGTTTTTATGGAAACTTTCTAGAGGGATGTTCTAGTATAAATACTCTTGTTTAGACACAACTTAGAAGGCTCTCATCTCTCTCTCTCTCTCTCTCTCTCTCTCTCTCTCTCTCTCTCTCTCGATAGTTTCCATTGGGACGCAATTTTAGGGTTTTTTAGAAGAAAAGTTGTTGCTTGGAGCACAAGGAAGAAGATTGTGGAGATTTTCTTGTGTTCTATGTTGTGTTCTAAGACAAGTTTGGAGTTTTAATTCAAATAAGAGAAAATAAAACCTTAAAAGAGATAAGGAATTTTAACAAAAATTCTCTCGTTATCTCTCATGTCGTGAGGTCAAAGTCTCAATCCCGTCTAAGCCATCAAATTCCGTTTCGTTCGAAAGTACACGCTCGCAAATTAAGGCAAGTGGAATTTCTTCTTGTAGCCTCGATATTTCTTTTCTGTGAAATTTCTCGATGTTGGGAACAACTTGTTTGCTAATAATAAATGAATCTAGGGATATTGATTGTTAGAAATAATGACCCACTTGTTATCGTTATTATGATTATTAATATTCGATAGGACTATTGTGCTAGTTTTGTTTGCTTGTTTAAGATATCTTTTTGAGGTCGATATGGATTAAAAAGTAAGGGGTGCGGGATTAAATCAACACCTCTATATAACCTACTAATTCACAAGGCACCATGCCTAAATTCCGCGACTGTAAGGATCATGATCTAATGTTTGCTCCTGCTCGGAGGAGGGACGAGTGCACCCTAGCTAAGTGCACGGAACTTCATTCCAGTAAGTGGACCCGGGCCCATTCATGGCCCCCCACATTTTTAAAAATCATTAACGTAAGTGAGTTTTATCACAACATAAGCTAAGAGCCCAAGCGCATTTAAAAGAGACTAAAATCGGGTCATAATAGTACAACTTGGAAGACCACCCGGCTCTCGGTTCTTGAAATGATCGTCTTTCCAATTTGAATGCTTATTCGGGCTTCTCAAGGTCAGTTTGGTACTTAAGCGTCTTCGGGCCACCTCCCTGATCTGGAGCACCAGATAAGATGAGGTTGGTTAAGGTCCGACAAGGGCGCGAGAGGTTTTCAAAACTTGTATGAATTAATAATGTTCCCAACATACTTCCTACTCTATGAAGTCCTACAATCTCGTAGTTCTTCCTTTAGGTTTAAGAGTTATCTCTCCTCGGGATTTACTCATTTTCATCCTGAAAGCTTCACTTAAAGTTTATACATCTCAAACACATCCCGATAATCTCTCTCGAATAATGTAAAATACCATACTACCCTTGAGAATTTCCATTCTCACTTGCTTAGTCTCCTTAAACTAATTCCGCTTTTTTGCGTTTTTGCCTGGTATTTCTCAAGGTCAACATCTCTACAAGATGCATCGTAGTGACAAACCTTTTGCATTAGATGTTCTAGAGGAATAATTGGATCCTCCTTCATATCCAAGTTTAATGTTCCTAATCGTGTTAGTCTTGCTTGTAAGGCATTTTTGTATTCCAGCAATAGTTGGAAATCTCGAACCATGCATGTGATACTCCTCCTCGTAAGAGTGTCTCATTTTGAATTCTATATTATGGTTATCATATTGTATCCTTGCGTATCGAACCAAAGAAAGTGTTCCATCGTTAGCTTATATAAGAGAAAGTTTCGAGCTAAACCCTTATTTAACTTTATTACATTGTACTACTAAGTTCGCCTCAAAATGTTACTTTTATACCATAATGAAATTGTAAGTTCATAAAATCAAGAGTTTTCAATATAGATTCATGGTGGTGAATAAGAATGGACTTTTACCTCCCATCTTGGCCACATGGTTGAGGTAGAACTTTAGGTCTTGTTCCTATGAAGATATACACTTTAGGCTATTATGTTAGAAATAGTTCCCCGATACTGATCACATTGGTGGAATGAAACCGCTTAGTCCCTCGAGTTTAACCTTGTTTACAAAATACTACATTCTTATAAATACTGTAAAATATGATATAAAGGGACGCTCGAACCACTTCTCGATAGTAAAATATTTTCGGGCGCGACATCGTAAAAATGGTTACTCTCCCTTGTGGTGTAACCATCGCCTGTCCCATGATGTCTCTTTATTTGGTGGTGTTTTCATATGTGATTTCCTTTGTAAATATGTTTCTTTTTCCCCTTTTCTTGCGTGTTTTGTTCCTTTTTAGCTTAGTTCTCGTATTTCTTTGAGATTCGGAAACTATGCGCATTTTATGTGTTTTGTAGGTAATTTCGCATGAATCGAGGATCAATTTGAAGGAGGGTCGAGACATGGAGCAAAGGCCGAGGTAAAGCGGGAAAGAGAGGAGCAAGCCATGGAGAAGAACAAGAGAGAAGCCAACAAGAAGAAGGTGGAACGAGGTCCGAACCGAGTTGCAACCACGTCGGGCCCGACTTGGGAGATTTCAACCTCGGACCGAGATGCACAGTACCTCGGGCCCGATGTCCTCCGTGTCGATCCGAGTCAGTCACCGGACTACTTGGGCTCCAAGGCACGAATTTGTGGACTTCCACTTTTGCCCCTCATCTAATCTATAAAAGCCCCTCTTGTCTTCTAATTTGGGGTTCCCTCACACACACACAAAAGGGTTCCACACACTTGAGAAGGAACCAAGAGGATACTTGGAGAGCAAGGAGGAAGGAGAAGAGGAGGAAGAGAGAGAGAATCGGCCAAGAGAGAGGAAGGCTTGATAGGTTTTGTTGATTGTTTAGCTTTGCTTTGTTTTGATCTTGTGGATTTGAAAACCCTTGATTGGAATTTGTGGATTGCTTTGGATTTGAATGAAACTTTGCTTTGTTTTGAGATTGATTATGATGATTGCTTTCCCTTTTGATTTGTTTGCTTTCTTTGCTTGCCACATGGAGTAGATCTCCTTGATCTTGGGTTATGGGGGAAAACCCTAGCTAGGTTTGGGCTAGAAACCCCAATTCCATAGCCTTGAGTGTTTGATCTAAGGAAACCACTCTACATAGAGCTACAATTCCTTGCGAAAGTTGGGAATCAAGGCTTGAGATTGGCAAAGTAGCGAAAGTGAACATGTGCCAATCTCAAGACCTTGCTTCGAAGGAGATTTCCCCAAGGATCGAGATGTAGAAGTGGTTGGAACGAGGGCGAAAGCACTCGATCCTAGTCCGATCATCACTCATTGCTTGAATTGGGGTGGAAAAGCCTTAATCTACTAGGGAAGGGACCCAAAAGTCCAAGATCTACTTTTAATCCTTGAAAGTTCGATAACCCCAGCTACCTCGGGCCCGACTTACCTAGTGTCGGTCCCGACTTCCTCTTGACGCCAACCTCGGGCCCGACGTGACCTCAGTGTCGGTCCCGACTGTTTTCTTTGTTTTCCTTTGTTTTATGCTCTCCTTTCTAGCTTCCTAGTATCTAGGCACATCGATCGAGTAGACTTCTCGAGTGTTCGACACCCACCACGTACTACAACGGGGTCGGGTTATAAATTGTATCTCTTGACCCTCGCATCCGAGAGCGATCAAAAGATTGGCGCCGTTGCCGGGGAAGTCTAAGTGCATTGAGTGCCAATTTGGTGAGTTTCTTGTGTTTTGGTAGTGATTTGGGTGAGGGAATAGCCCAAACCCTTTGTTTGTTTTTGATTTGTTTTGGTTTGTGTCTTTGTTTCGTAGGTGTATGCTAGCTCGTTCCTCCCGAGGAACACTTGAGCTTGAGTTTGTGAGTGATCCGGAAAGTATTCTCAAGGAAGCCCGATGAAGGAAAAGGATGGCGAATCAAGCTCTCCATGTTGATGAGGAGTTGGCTCAACTTAGAGCCAAAATGGCTAGATTGCAACTTGAGAGGGACAATCAAGAGGAGGTGGCAAGAAGAGAACGGTAGAAACGGATGAGAGCCGAGGCTCAACTCAACGCTCTACCCCGGAATGCACGCCAATACATGCATCCGGAGTTGAGGGTACCCGAACCGGCTATTGTGCTTCCCAAGGTTGCCAAGAATTTTGAGATCAAGACACAATTCATCACCCTCATCAAGCGTGATCAATTTGAGGGCCGACCACATGAGTGTCCCATAGAGCACGTCAAACGCTTTGTGGACATGTGTGAGACGATCTCTACCGATGAGGAGACATTGGAGTATATGCTTCTAAAGGCGTTCAAATGGTCACTTGGGGGCAAGGCCACACATTGGCTCGAGAGCCAAGCTCCTAGGTAAATCACAACTTGTAAGACACTCTATGATGCTTTCTTGATGAAGTTCTTCCCGCCCTCAAAGACAACCGAGCTAAGAAGGAAAATTGCAAGCTTTCAACAAGGTCCGAATGAGCCTCTCTTCGAAGCATGGGACCGTTTCAAGGAGATGTTGCGCCAATGTCCTACTCATGGCCAACAACCATATGTGCTTCAAGACATCTTTTTACAAGGCATCAATCCGGTAATGAAGGACAAGCTCAATCTCCACACCGATTGTGGGTTCATAGACTTGACACCGGATCAAGCTTGGGAGCTACTTGACAAGCTATCCGATTATGAGGCTATGTATGGGGTGAGTCAAGCTAGCAGAGAGGTGAACGTTCAAGGTGAAGGTGCAAGGAAGTTATATGATCCAAAGGGAGAAGACATTGATAGGGATGTGAAGCTCCAATTCCTTGAAGGTGAAGTGAGCAAGCTTAAGAGGCAAGTCCACTACTACAAGCAAAATACTAGAGCTTGTGAGGAGTGTGGATCCTTTGCACATGCTACACAAGTTTGTCCGAATGAGAGCCAAGTGCGCTTGGCCGAGCGAATTGAGGAGGCAAACTATGTTCGAGGAAATTTTGGTGGAAGAGGCAATTTCAACAATGGTGGCAATGGCCGGTGGAACAACGGTCAAGCTCAAGGTTACAACAACAACTTCAACCAAAACGAGCCAAGGGCGCCACCACCACCATATAGACCACCGGGATTCAATGAGCTACAATAATTTGCTCAAGAGATGAGAGACGGGTTCAAGGAGATGAGGACCCAATTCAATGAGTTTGGTGCATGGAGGAGGCAAGTCGACAATCAATTTGCTCAAATTGCAACTCAAGCCTCGAGAGAGAATGGGAGACTACCGGGCCGACCCGAGGAGAACCCTCGAGCTCAAAACAATCAAAATGAAGTCCGGGCAATTGGATTGAGAAGTGGCCGAAACCTACCCGAGCCACACATGCCTAAGAAGAATGAAGAGAGTCGGACCAACTTACCCAGCAAGTTGGGTCCGACGTTCCCCGAAGTCGACCCAGCAAGAAGATCGACTCCTTTACCCTGGACCGAGTTTGAGAGCAACTCGGGACCGACGTACCCGAACCTCGATCCAACTCCTTTGCCTCGGACCGAGACTCACAACATCGGGCCCGACATGGTGCCTACGTCGGTCCAACCAGGAAATGTTGCAAGTGAAGTAGGGAAGTCCAAGGAGGTTGATCCAAGCAAGATTCAAGGTGCAACAATTCTTCCATATCCCTCGAAGAAGCCGAAAGATGTTGTTGAGAACAAGTTCAAGAGGTTTCTCAAGCTCTTGAAAGGCTTGAACATCTCTATCCCATTCACCGATGCATTGAGCGAGATGCCATCTTATGCCAAGTTTTTAAAGGAGATTTTGAGCAAGAAGAGATCCATAGTTGAAATGCAAGATGAGGTCAAGACCTTGGAGTTACCGCAAAAGCTAGGAGATCCCGGTCGTTTTGCTATCACTATTGGTGTGGGGTCTCAAAATTTCCAAGCCTTATGTGACCTTGGGGCAAGTGTTTCGGTGATGCCCGGTAGCATTTGGAGAAGAGCAAATTTGGGAGAAATGGAGTCGGCCGATATGTCCCTAACTATGGCCGACGTTTCCATCATCAAGGCTAAGGGAATATTGGATGACGTGCCGGTGCGAGTTGGAAAGTAGTTTGTCCCCGATGATTTCGTGATCTTGGACATGCATGAGGACCCCTTGGTCCCAATAATCTTAGGAAGACCGTTCTTAGCTACGGCGGGGGCAAGGTTTGATGTCAAGAACGGCAAGGTTTCCTTTGAGATTGGGGAAGAAAAGGTCGATTTTCACTTCAACAAAGCTTTGAATGAGCCGGACGCCCTGGCTATCCTTAAACTTGAAGAGAGTGCTAAGAGAGAAAGTGAAGAAGTGGAAGTTGCTAGAGAGGTCGTTGTGTTAAGGAGTGATGAAGGGTCCAATGAACAAATACAAGTAAGGGAGTTGTTGGAGCAATTTAAGGATCAAGATGAGTCAAGGATCAATGGTAGCCCAAGAAGAAATGAAGAGTATCCTTGTTTATATCCTTTTAATATTGGTGATGATCATAATTCTTCCCAAACTTTTGATTCCTACATTTGTTTAAGTGATTTGAATGATGACTTAGGGGACTCCTACATTTGCCTTAGTGATTTGAAAGATGAATTTGTAGAATCCCCTAGGAATTCTTTGGTTAACTTTGGTGTAGGAAAAGAAAAAAAAAGATGGAGCAAGTAAGGAGGAGAAATCTCATCTGTTGGAGGATGATGATGAGAGGGGCCCGAGTTCGGAGAGCCATGCCTATATAGACCACCGTTGGTGGTTTTATGGGTATGAAGGCAATGGGAATGGGCATAACAATGGCGAGCAATTCACCGTGTTTCACCCGCCATAAGGTTGAGGTTAGGAAGTCAAGCTAGTGACTCTAAACGAGCGCTTCTCGGGAGGCAACCCGAGCTAGTAGCTTTCTTTTCGTAATTTTAGTTTGATTTTTCTTAGTTTAGCCTAGCTTTTCTCTAACCAATCTCTATCTAGTGTTTTGTGGATTCTTAGTGTCGTGCATTCTTCAAAGTTGTGTAGGATTTGAGGTGAAATATTTAAATGGAATATGGGAAAGAAGTTGCAAGAGGATGGAGTAAAAATTGGTGACCCGAATACTCCCACATCGAGCCCAGGTAAGTCGGGCCCGACATAGGGACGTCGGTCCATGAAGTCGGTCCGACCCGATTTGACTAGTTGGAATGCCAATTTTGCCCTTGACCTAATTTGTCCCTTTCCCCCATTAAATACTATCCCCCACCTACCTACCATCTTCATTATCAACTACCACTCCCAAAATACAACCCATCTCCCTCAAACACTCTCAAAGTCGGCCGCCTTTCATCACCCTACTCGATCCACACCCTCCCTTTCTTCATCCCGATCCAACCACAAAAAGACCTCCCTAACCCGATTCCGAGTAGAAATTTCGAGTTCAATATAGTCCTTCATCCCCCATCTAGATCTAGATTGAGCAAATTTGAGTTCTAAGTGCTTATTTGTTTAAAAGTTCAATACTCTTCGAATCCGGTATGTGTTACTCGATCTCTACTTATTTCTTTGAAAATTTTATGCTTTCATTGCATAGATTGAGTAATGCCATGTTTGATTGAGAGCTTGATCTTGAGCATCAATGGTGGATTTGCATGATTTGTGAAATTGAGCTTTAAGGTTGTTTATGCATGCTTAGATCCATTTAGAACTTCGATTAGGGATGTTTGATGGTTGAATTTGAAATTTAAGTGCATGATAGAATGATTTGGGTTGAATTGAGGTTAGAGTCGAAGCACGAACTAGGTCGAGATCGACGTGCCCAGGAGAGTCGGGCCCGAGTTGTGGAAGTCGGTCCAGCAAGTCGGCAAAATAAAAAAATTCGATCCGCGACCCAACCCGCACGGATCGCGAGTTGACCCGCAACCCGCAAATTGCGAGTCGGGTCAGTGCGGGTCGCGGGTGATCCAACCCGTTGAACACCCCTAGTTTTATGTACATCCTTATATAATGTATCATACACATCAGCAATATAAACGTTCAATTCAATCTCCAAACTACTACATAGACGGATCATAATTGAAGGAGCTAATATCCAAGTGATTTCTGCATTACGGGAAAGTCGAAGTTATCCTTGGTCCATAGATATGATGATTGTTGATTCTTTTGCTATTGCACGATCTTTTGAGGAATTTAGGCTAATTTTCTTCTTGATTAGCCTAATTCTTTCCTCATCAAAAATAATTTTTTATTTTATTTTTGGTGTTCCTTCTCTTAAAAAAATGAAAAATATCAATTCGAATGACGACGGCCCATGTCGTCCAGGCCCAATTCGAATCACTATGCGCTGCCGCCGCTGCTGCTAGGGTTAGAGAAGGAAGAGAGCTACTCTATCTGGTGGATTCATGGATGCTATGGTTGAGTGTTTCTCTTCTACTCGAATGTATTCGTATGTAATATTGCTCCCTATTCTCTATGTTTTAACTTCTTGTTTTACGAGGCATTCTATGATTGTATGACTAAAACTAATTAACTACTGTAGATGGAAAAAGGCTGAAATTGTACATGCCGCCAATTTTGTTGCAATTATAAAATAGATGCGGATTGTGCGCCGACAAACTATGTGATTGCATCGTGCTATGAAGAAACCCCTTTTTCTTTTTCTTTTTTAATTTTGGGATTATTGAAGTAATTTTGATAGATCTGCTTGTTTAACCTTCGGACTGAACAATTGACTCCCTTTACTTTTTGCTGTTATTTGTAATGCTTCGGACTAAATTATGTGATGTAAGCTATGCAGTAGTGAGACTTCTATAATTCTATGTTTGATTTATTGTGCTGATTGCAATTTATTTGTCTTGTCAGTTCAATTGAGGTGCTTCAATTATTAGGGACATACATGTAAGGCAGAAAAAATGCTGAAAATCAGGGTAGTCCGGGAGTAGTATACTGAATAAGACAAATTACTAGCTGAAGTTTTCTGCTGCAATTTGTATTTATTGATGCTCATTACAACTTAGTTTAATTTTCATCTGTTCTAGTATATTGTTTCTGTTAAACTGAAAGCGAGAGATCCATGAAATTAAAAATTCGTGATTTATTCTCCATAGTATAATTCCCACACCAGCTTGTTGGCATAATTAGCTTCAAGATTTGTTACATGAGATAATTTGGCAAGAATGAATGAGATTTAGGTTAGTCAGTAAAAATGATTGTGAATGAATTTTGTGATAAGCCCTGTTCTGTAGAATGAATGAGATTTGGCAAGAATGAATGAGATTTAGCTTAGTAAGAGATGTTTTTATGGCCATGACTTATGTGATAAGATGAGATGTATTAATTAGTGCTTTTAAGCGTGTTTGCAGTAACCGACCTTAGCTCAGTTGGTAGAGCGGAGGACTGTAGTTGGTAGAACATCATGCAGAGTAATCCTTAGGTCGCTGGTTCGAATCCGGCAGGTCGGACTATTTTTTTTTATCTTGAATATATGATATTTAT